>CM055126.1:118025992-118053492 GCA_029206835.1 Rana muscosa | reverse complement strand
ATTTGTGTAAAAGAGAAAAGCTTAGAGATATAGAAACATACAGCCAGTAGGTGCCCATTGAGCAGGGATTTTTCCCATAGGCACAGCATGGGAGAGACCCTCCGGCTGAATAGCTGTAGGAGTGAGGCACATAAACTTGGAGAACACCTTTCAGAAACTCCCCAGTGCTGCCTTGTGTTCTCCACACAGCTCAGACCTCCAGAGCCTTCACTATTGTAGTCATTCGATCTGAGCTGCTGGCCTTCATCAGACCACATGTACTGAACAGCTTCCACCAACACTCACATCCCTCCAAAGAGGACTTTCTGAAAACGATTCACTGTACACACTGCAAAGTCTATCTCATCCAAAAGTACTGATAGGAGCAAGATCAGCTACAATGTATCATGATATCTGATCCTCTACACATCCTTTATAAATGACAAGAATAATGATCATCACTCCAGAATAATATTCCGATTCCTACCCAATTACAAAACCAAGTTTTCTGCAATCTTATTTTCTGGGAAAGTGATATTTTTTTTAGAATACTTATTTTTATAATACTGGGAAGGAAACATCTTTGGACAAAATAAATAGTATATTTCTTTATACGGTGTATACAATTTTAATTAGTTCTCAATACATGGTAGGATATCAGCTTCTAAAGCCCTTCAAAACCACATTTGCTTGAATCACCAAAGTTAATAAACTTTTTTTTTTTTTTTGGTTAATCATCATAATGTGATTGCGTGTTTCAAGTGAACAAACTTTGCCTGTAGGTAATCAGCTGTTTAGTGTTTTTTGTTTCTTCTTTGACATAGAATTATTCGTTGTTTTATCCCTGTAAAGTGCATACAATTGTCATTACTAGTTCTCTATACAAGGTGGGGTATCAACTACTAAAAGGTCTACAAAACTGCATTTGCATGAACCTGTTAAGCCTTTTCTGTTTTTCTCTTTTTTTTTTTTGTGTTTGTTAATCATCATTAATGTGATAGGGTGTTTCAAGAGAACAAACTTTGCCTGTAGGAAATCAGCTGCTTAGCGTTATTTTCCTTTCAAAGAACATTTACAAAATAGGCAAATAAAATAAATAAAAAGTAAACAGAGAATTAAATAAACAATAAAATAAGACAAATTGATTAAAAAAAAAAAAAGACTTAAACATGGTATGAGTTTTGTGTTGTAGGCTTTTTACCTTTGTGAATGAACATACATTTTTTTTTTTTTAATAGCATTTTTGTTGTTCTTCTGTCTGTCTTCCACAGAATGAACTGCTCAAAAAAAGAAGAAAGGAGACATAAAATGTAATTTTTCATCTGAGAGAAATGTTTGTTTAAAGAGGCTGGCCCATGTTGATGACAGCAGGAAATTTACATCAAAACGTGGACAGTTTATGTGGATTTATTTATTTAACCAATGGACCTTTTGCTTAAAAGGTTTGTATTCGGTTTGAAGATCTTTCCCACAAGTGATGTGTCACTAAATAAAATGCCATTTTCCTGCAATTAAAGAGATTATCTGTAGCTTGAGCCACAGTGACTTATTAATGTGCTCAAGATGTATAGAAAATATTTATTTAGGCTAATTTTAGGCAGTTTGTAGCATTGAAGATGTAATTTCAAGCTAAGATTAGATCATGCGCTTTAAAAAACAGGCAGGAATAATAAGCTTTAGCTTTAGATATACAGAATAATAAAACAATATATAATAATTATAATTATTATTATTATTATTCATTAATTTTATACAAGATTTATATAATACCAAGAGTTTGCACAAGCACATTACAAAATTAAGGGAGACAGTACAGTTACAATCCATCTAATACAGGTAGATTTCAGAAGGCTCTGCTCCTGAGAGCTTACAATCTATTGAATCCATAGATAGATACAGAGATATGAAAAAGTATTACATGAAATATGAACATCAGGATCTCAGTGTTTTCCCACAAAAATATTCTCTTCCCTGCTGGCTCTTGAGTTCTGGTGGTAATCAGGGGATTAAAATTTGTACTAATGCTACCTGAATTTTTAAATAAAACAAATAACTTGTTTTAATTATTATACCTTTGTTTGTTTTTTGTTGTTTTTTTTTTTAATAGTTTGGGTTCCATTTATTTAATAAAATTGTAATTTCACACCACGTGTTAACTTCATATAAACAAGAGCAAGGGATTTTGTTTTTAAATATCCTCTGAAGGCAATGGGATATTTAGAATAATCCAGTGTAAAAATATTAATTTGGTAAATTATTTGGTAAGTCAAGGTTCTTGATTATTCCTTTTAAATATGTCCATCAATTACAGATCATTATGTAAATAAAATACATAATGGGTCAGCAAGGAAGCGGAAACATTATATGATTTATATAGCAGTATTTACTACTGCCTTGTACAGTGTTTTAAGAAATATAATGGTGTGTATCATAAAACACTCCAAAGACATGCTGGTAAGTTAACCTCCCTGGCGGTATGATTCTGTCAGATTTTAGGTGCTGAAAGCGGTACCATTATTCTGCATGGAAATTTGGCGTTTTATATTGTAGGCCTGTAATTCTTAGGAATAACTCACTTAAATCTGTCCAAACAAGAGTCTAGTAGACATCCCGGGTATGATAAAGTAAAAAAAAAAAATCATAAATTATAATATAATAAATAACTATAAAATAATTATAACAAATAATAATATAATAATAATAAAAGTGTTTTTCAGTGTTTGATGATGAATTTCCCCACAAATCGCTATCGCTCAATTCTGCGAGTGATTCTAATTTATTATCGCTGTTTTCTAGCTGGTCTAAAACCACTTTTGACGTAAAGGGACACTTTTCACAATCTCCAAATTCCAGGCAGAAAGAAAAGTTTGTATTATATAAAAGTGCATGCAGGACACTGGGCAGACCACTAGGGACAAAGGGGGTGTGTCATTTTTTTATACAGTACTGTAATATGTAAGATTACAGTGTACTGTATGTATACTGTGTTTTAACTTTTTTGAATTTGGCACCGATCTCCGTCCCCGTGCGTCGTAACGTTGCAGGGAACGGAGCTCGGCGGCACTCGGGCACTGTGTGAATCGAGCGAGGAGACACGGCTCGATCACACAGCGGGGAGGCATCGCAGGATCCAGGGGACAAGGTAAGTAACTCTGCCTGGATTACTGCGATGCAGCCTAAGTCTGGCTCGGGGTTACCGCTTTTGGTGCTCAAATTTCACCCTGAGCCCGACTCGGGAATACCGCCAGGGAGGTTAATTGGCTTCCGTCTAAAAAAATAAAATTGGCCCTAGTATATGAATGTGAGTTAGGCCCCATGCACACGAGACGCAGGTGCAAACTCTGCTGAACACACGTTTTTAAACGCTGAAACCGGCGTTTATAAACACGCGTTTTGCTGCGTTTGGGGCCGCGTTTAGCGGCGTTTTACCGCGTTTGCGTTTATAAGCGTTTCATCATAGACCCTCCCTAAGCTCAAAAAACAGTAAATTTTAACCATTTCAGCCAGTTTGTGAGACTAGAGTGAGTAGCAGCAGCTGAGAGAGCAGCAGTGTACTTGTATTTAGCGTATCACTTGCCACATCATCTGCCACAAGTTGTGGATTGTCCACTTGCCACGTTACCTGGCCACGTCACCTGGCCATGTTACCTGCCACGTCACCTGGCCACGTTACCTGCCACGTCAGCTGCCACAAGTTGTGGATTGTCCACTTGCCACGTCACCTGCCACAAGTTGTGGATTGTCCACTTGCCATGTCACCTGGCCACATCACGTGCCACGTCACCTGGCCACGTCACCTGCCACAAGTTGTGAATTGTCCACTTGCCACGTCACCTGCCACGTCACCTGGCCATGTCACCTGCCACAAGTTGTGGATTGTCCACTTGCCATGTCACCTGGCCACATCACGTGCCACGTCACCTGGCCACGTCACCTGCCACAAGTTGTGAATTGTCCACTTGCCACGTCACCTGCCACGTCACCTGGCCACGTCACCTGCCACAAGTTGTGAATTGTCCACTTGCCACGTCACCTGCCACGTCACCTGGCCATGTCACCTGCCACAAGTTGTGGATTGTCCACTTGCCATGTCACCTGGCCACATCACATGCCACGTCACCTGGCCACGTCACCTGCCACAAGTTGTGAATTGTCCACTTGCCACGTCACCTGCCACGTCACCTGGCCATGTCACCTGCCACAAGTTGTGGATTGTCCACTTGCCACGTCACCTGGCCACGTCACCTAGCCATGTTACCTGCCCACATTACCTGCCACGTCATCTAGCCACGTCACCTGCCACAAGTTGTGGATTGTCCACTTTCCACGTCACCTGGCCACATCACGTGCCACGTCACCTGCCACAAGTTGTGGATTGTCCACTTGCCACGTCACCTGGCCACGTTACCTGCCACGTCACCTGGCCACGTCACCTGCCACGTCACCTGCCACGTCACCTGGCCACATCACCTGACACAAGCTGTGGATTGTCCACTTGCCACGTTACCTGCCACAAGTTGTGGATTGTCCACAATGCAATGCAAGCAATTACAGTTTTCTTTTATATTTTTTAAGTTTTTCATCATTTGCCATCATTTTTGAGATTTCTAATGTTAAAAAATAGGTCACCTTTAAAAACGCTTATAAACGCAAACGCGGCAAAACGCCGGTACCGCGTTTAGCCGCGTTTAGCAGCGTTTAGCGTCTGAAACGTGAAAACTTTTACGTCTGAACCCATTTTTTTGCTTCTGGAAAAACGAGGTTAAACGCAACTGCTTGTAAACGCCAAAAAACGAGGCTGTGTGCATGGACACATAGGATAACATTGAATGGGTTCAGGAGCAGTTGAAAAAAGCGTCCAACTGCCTCTGAACGCGCGTTCAACAGCAAATAACAGCGTCTCGTGTGCATGGGGCCTTAGGGACATTAGATTGTAAGCTCCTGGAGGGTAGGGACCGATGTGAATGTACAATGTATATGTAAAGCGCTGCGTAAATTGACGGCACTATATAAGTACCTAAATAATAATAATAATAATAATAATAAGAGCTGAAATACTAAAGTTATTTTTATAAGCTTCTAATAAATTAATGGTGCAACAGGGCTGTTGTACTAACATAGTAGAGGTCGTTTACTTAATAAATCTTAATTTTTCAAAGTGCATGTTCACTTAGAAAATAAAATGAAAAAATGTTCACATTAAAAGCCCATGTGCAAAGAAAGAAAAACAGGATTTTTGCTTTTATATCATGAGAAGATTGAGCTGAATACAGCTTAACTCCCTAAGCTAAGTAAACAATCGCCTTGCAATGTGAAAATACATTTTACAAATTGAACAATCTTAATTCGTTTAGGAAATCAACCTTTTTAATATGATTTATGAAGTAGCAGAGGCTGTTGTAAAACTGAATGGTCACTTAGCCAAAGGAATATTAGTAAATAAGATAAACTCAGACTCACTTTGAATACTCAATCATGTACAAGTGAAGTTGAAACATTTTCTAGCACGTGATTGGTTGATTGAGTGCTGTTTCACTTTATTGACTACGCTTTTTGACATTCGCTTTGCCAAGTGAACAATTTACATCTTTACTAGTAAATCAACCCAACAGAGTAATGTGGAGACTGGAGAGATAACGGTGAACATTAAGACTTTTCAAATAATATCACAGTGATAAGATCCTGGTAAGGTGTTTAATAAATGGTAATAATTCAGGTAGGAGGTAAAAAACAGGGGATTGTTCACCACTTCTCTTCACTATGAATTCTCAGTGATAAGTAAAGAAAAAGTAAAAAGAATGGACCTGTTTATTGAATGGTGAAAAGCACAAAAATACTTTATCATCATGATAAATATGGAGAAAAGTTCCCAAGATTTATCACCAAGTCAAACTTAGTTATAAAGACCTTTTTTGGGGAAAAACTGAGAAAAGAGCCAGAAAAATACTATGTTAGATATTAATCGGGTATAACTATAGGATTGCTGGTGCTGTAGAACATCTCATTGGGCTCTTTGCAGCACATAGTTCATTATCATCTATAAAGACACACAGATGCATCAGAAAAAATGCACAATACATTCCGTTTAGCAAGCGACAAACTGAATGCGCAGGTGCACTTTATGATGCATATAATGCATGCGCTGTTGTGCAATGTAACAATGCATTTCAGTGTTTAAATCGTTTTTTGTTTTTTTTAAAGTGCCAAAAATCTACACTTCAATAATTCCTATGCACTACAGCACATTACAACATGCTACAGTGTGGTGGCATGCGGGAGGTGCAGTATGTAGATATGCTGCATTTTAGGCAACAAACAACAACACAAAGCACCTTAGTACAGCATTATAGTGTGAACTGGACACATAGAAAACAATTGTTTTCATTGGGGGAGATTACTAAACTCGGAGGACTCAGAATCTGGTGCAGCCATGCATAGTAGTAACCAATCAGCTTCTAACTTCAGCATGTTCAGTTAACTCCCTTAGCGGTATTCCCGAGTCTGGCTCGGGGTGAGTTTTTAATGCAAACCCCGAGCCAGACTTAGGCTGCATCGCAGTATCCAGGGGAAGTTACTTACCTTGTTCCCTGGATCCTGCGATGTCTCCCCGAAGTGTGTGCAAGCCTTGTCTCGCTCGATTCACACTGCCGGGTGCCGAGCTCCGTTCCCTGCGACGTTGCGGAGCACGGGGGCGGTGTTCGGCGCCAAATTCAAAAAGTGAAACACACAGTATACATACAGTATACTGTAATCTTACTGATTACAGTACTGTATCAAATAATTTCACATCCCCTTTGTCCCTAGGGGTCTGTCCAGTGTCCTGCATGCAGTTTTATATAATAAAAACTGTTCTTTCTGCCTGGAAACTGGAGATTGTCCATAGTAACCAAAAAGTGTCCCTTTATGTCAAAAGTGGTTTTAGACCAGCTAGAAAACAGCGATAATAAATTAGAATCACTCGCAGAATTGAGCAATATCGATTTGTGGGGAAATTCGTCATCAAACACTAAATCTAATGACAGCGACAATTCTGCAACTGAGCAAATTTCAGTGTTTTTGATTTGATTACATTATAGAATAATTTTAATTATAATTACATTACTATTTGTTATAATTATTTATTGTTATTTATTATATTATAATTTATGATATTGTGTTTCAAACTTTATCATACCCGGGATGTCTACTAGACTCTTGTTTGGTCAGGTTTAAGTAAGTAATTACAGGCCTACAATACATAACACCAAATTTCCATGCAAAATAATTGTACCGCTTTTGGTACATAATTCCAGACAGAATCATACCGCCAGGGAGGTTAAGACATAAAAGTAAAGGAAAACAGAAGGCGCACCGACCTAGTGCATTACCAGTGGCTAGGTTTTATTTAAAAAGTTTGAAGGATTAAAAATTCTCACAAAGCAAGTATAGTATTGAACACACAATCTTTCCATCAAAAGGAGATAGCCTCCTACCCTCTTCCTCAGAGCCAAAAAGTGATGGTGACTGGCAGCCAGTCACCATCACTTTTTGGCTCTGAGGAAGAGGGTGCGCCCTCGCAACGCGTCAGCCGTGGCTGTGAATTTTGTTGTCTGGACTCTCTGGTCGTCCGGTTCCAGTAGGAGGCTATCTCCTTTTGATGGAAAGATTGTGTGTTCAATACTATACTTGCTTTGTGAGTATTTTTAATCCTTCAAACTTTTTAAATAAAACCTAGCCACTGGTAATGCACTAGGTCGGTGCGCCTTCTGTTTTCCTTTACTTTTCAGTCTTAAAGAATACCAATTGTTCTGAGGAGGGCAGCAAGATTCTTGGTCATTTTCCTACGGAATACTCTGGTTGTGCCACTAAGAGACTGTACATACGAGCGCAGGAGACTGTTTTTGTAGGTTAAGACATAAAAAAGTGATAACTATGGCGCCAACAAAAAACGTTAACATAGAAACATACAAAAGTGACGGCAGAAAAAGTCCACTGAGTCTGCCCATTTTTTTTTTTTTTTTCATTAACCTTGATATATGACATCAAATATTTTTTTCATTCAGAAAATGCAGCTGCCCCTTTAGGTGGTATAGCCACACTCAAATTTATTTTTTCAATTGACAAAAGTAAGGTGCTACCATGTGCTCAAAAATAATTGATAAAATTGTCCATACAGAAAAAGTAAAAGAATACAATAAAAATCCAAAACATTTAAATATAAAGTGTCATCAGATCAAGACAGAAAATCCTTGAAAGAGTTCCAATCACTGTGATGATGGTAATCAATTCATCATCTCCTTCTAGTGCTCCACCAATTGTGTGTATAAAATGCACACTCACCAACCATCTATATAAAAGAAGCTTTCAGATAATTATTGGCTCCTGCTTCTCCAACAA
The DNA here is from genome assembly GCA_029206835.1 of Rana muscosa. Lineage (NCBI taxonomy): Eukaryota > Metazoa > Chordata > Amphibia > Anura > Ranidae > Rana > Rana muscosa. The sequence goes on along the minus strand of CM055126.1, from coordinate 118,045,137 downwards.
TAACCTGGGACCATGAGATCTCGTAGTGATAGAAAGGGTTCACCAACCCTCATTCCCCAGATAACTCTCTCTCATAAAAGTATCACAGAAAACACCCGGAGAAAGTGATGAAAAGTATCACAGTGTAATATTTTTAATGTATAATATATATATATATATATATATATATATATTTTTTTTTTTATATCTAAAAATTACAAAAATTACAAATTTCACACTACATTTAATGGTGCTATAGTTAGCACCAACACAAACAGCCTTTAGTGCAATCCACACCGCACGCTCCAAGCCGGCGTGCGTACCAATGACCAGAAGGTGAACTCAGGGACAAACCAGAAGTGACGTCAATGATGGTTGATGATTGGAACTCTTTCAAGGATTTTCTGTCCTGATCTGATGGGACTTTATATTTTAATTTTTTTGTATTTTTAATTGTATTTTTTCACTTTTTTCTGTACGGACAAATTTATGACTTTGGTTAATTTCACATTGTTCAATTAAGCATTGACAAAAAAAACTGGAAGAGCTGCAGCATATTTTGCGCTCCCCAGTTTTAGTAATTCCCTCTCATGTGTCCTTGCATCAAGTCTGCATTAAAGGAAGCCAATGAATTATCCCGTCTTATGGATGCAGAGTTTAATATAAGAGTATTTTTTTTTTTTGCTTAGAAAAAACATACAAACAAACAAACAAACAAACAAACAAAAAAAAACATTGCAGCCATTTTGCCTCTTAAGAGTTTGATATAATAATTATACCTGAGGACAACTGGAAGTGATCTGGGTGGCTCTAATATCATATAATAATTCTAGCGTGTAGGGGGCTTTTTATAATACAAATAATATTAACCACTTCAGCCCCGGAAGGATTTACCCCCTTCCTGACCAGAGGACTTTTTGCGATAAGGCACTGCATCGCTTTAACCTCCCTGGCGGTATGATTATTTCAGATTTTAGGTGCTGAAAGTGGTACCATTATTTTGCATGGAAATTTGGCGTTTTATATTGTAGGCCTGTAATTCTAAGGAATAACTCACTTAAATCTGTCTAAACCAGAGTCTAGTTGACATCACGGTTATGATAAAGTTTGAAACACAAAATCATAAATTATAATATAATAAATAACTAGACATGTGCATTCGTTTTCGTCCGAATGCATTTTCGTCCGAATTTCAGGTATTTTCGTTATCGTTTTAACAAACGAAAACGAAAATGCAGAATCCGAAAACCGAAAGATCTGACATAAACAAATTTTCGTTTTCGTTGCAACAACAGTTCGATATAGATAGGAGATTCGACATGACGCTGACAATAACAATCTGTGTCTATCGAACCTGTGGTCGAATGTGCCTAACCTTAACTCTATTAGTCCAAGATTATAGAGAGAAAAAATTTGACATTATAGAGAGAAAAGATTCGACATAGAGAGAAAAGATTGCTGCTGGAATTGGGTTGGGGAAGTAAAATAAAAATAATGATGATGATGAATGTTATTGGCTGATTGTAACCAAAGAGGAGGAGCAGTAAAATACCTAGAACTAACTTGACAATTCAACGTGAACGACGAAGATTCGACTAAGCATCGAAAAACATACAAACATCGAATCTGTCATTGAAGGCTTATGGTGTCTGTTGAAAGTTCTAAGAAGATTCGATGGAGCAGATAAACTGTACGACGCCGCAATCGTACATTTCCGGTCAAATGCTCTGCCCATAGGCTATAGAAAAATTCTAATGTTGGTTGACTAGTAATAATAATTAATAAATATAATTATTACTAGTGTCATACATTAGAATTCTACTATAGCTTGTAGGCAGAACATTCGACCGTAAATGTACGATTGCGGCGTCGTACAGTTTCGCTGCTCCGTCGAATCTTCTTTGAACATTCGACAGACACCAAAAGCCTTCAATGACAGATTCGACCTTAATTAATTCTGATTTTCGGACCAGTGCAATTTCTAACGAAAAACAAAATAAATAAAAACAAATTTCGAGAGTAACTAAATAAATTTATTTTTCAAACAAAAACGAAATTCCGAAACAAAATATTTCAGTGTGCACATGTCTATAAATAACTATAAAATAATTATAACAAATAATAATATAATAATAATACAAGTGTTTTTCAGTGTTTGATGACGAACAAATCACTATTGTTCAATTCTGCAAGTGATTCTAATTTATTATCACTGTTTTCTAGCTGGTCTAAAACCACTTTTGATGTAAAGGGACACTTTTTGGTTGCTATGGACAATCTCCAGTTTCCAGGCAGAAAGAACAGTTTTTATTATATAAAAGTGCATGCAGGACACTGGACAAACCACTAGGGACAAAGGGGATGTGTAATTATTTTATACAGTACTGTAATCTGTAAGATTACAGTATACTGTATGTATACTGTGTTTTTACTTTTTTTAATTTGGCGCCGAACTCCGTCCCCGTGCGTCGCAACGTCGCAGGGAATGGAGCTCGGCACTGTGAATCGAGCAAGGAGACAGCTCGCAGTCACAGCGGGGAGACATCGCAGGATCCAGGGGACAAGGTAAGTTACTTTGACTGGATACTGTGATGCAATCCCGAGCCTGGCTCGGGGTTACCGCTAATGGTACTGAAATTCCACCCCGAGCCAGACTCGGGAATACCGCTAGGCAGGTTAACTGACAATTGCGCATTCGTGCGACGTTGCTCTTAAACAAAATTGATGTCCTTTTTTTTCCCACAAATAGAGCTTTCTTTTGGTGTTATTCGATCACCTCTGCGTTTTTTATTTATTTGCGCTATAAACAAAAAAAGAGCGACAATTTTGAAAAAAAAGCTATATTTTTAACTTTTTGCTATAATAAATATCCCCAAAAAATATATAAAAAAAAAACACAAATTTTTTCCTCAGTTTAGGCTGATATGTGTTCTTCTACATATTTTTGGTAAAAAATCGCAATAAGCGTATATTGATTGGTCTGCGCAAAAGTTATAACGCCTACAAAATAGGGGATGGATTTATGGCATTTTTATTATTATTATTTTTTTATTAGTAATGGTGGCGATCTGCGAATTTTATCGCGACTGCGATATTGCGGCGGACACATCGGACACTTTTGACAGTATTTTGGGACCATTCTCATTTATACAGCGATCAGTGCTATAAAAATACACTGATTACTGTGTACATGACACTGACAAGGAAGGGGTTAACACTAGGGGGCGATTAACCTCCCTGGCGGTATGATTCTGTCAGATTTTTGGTGCTGAAAGCGGTACCATTATTCTGCATGGAAATTTGGCGTTTTATATTGTAGGCCTGTAATTCTTAGGAATAACTCACTTAAATCTGTCCAAACCAGAGTCTAGTAGACATCCCGGGTATGATAAAGTTAAAAAAAAATAAAACCATGAATTATAATATAATAAATAACTATAAAATAATTATAACAAATAATAATATAATAATAATAAAGTGTTTTTCAGTGTTTGATGACGAATTTCCCCACAAATCGCTATCGCTCAATTCTGCGAGTGATTCAAATTTATTATCGCTGTTTTCTAGCTGGTCTAAAACCACTTTTGACGTAAAGGGACACTTTTTGGTTGCTATGGACAATCTCCAAATTCCAGGCAGAAAGAACAGTTTTTATTCTATAAAAGTGCATGCAGGACACTGGACAAACCACTAGGGACAAAGGGGGTGTGTCATTTTTTTATACAGTACTGTAATCTGTAAGATTACAGTGTACTGTATGTGTATTGTGTTTTAACTTTTTTGAATTTGGCGCCGATCTCCGTCCCTGTGCGTCGTAACGTTGCAGGGAACGGAGCTCGGCGGCACTCGGAAGTGTGCGAATCGAGCGAGGAGACAGCTCGATCACACAGCGGGGAGGCATCGCAGGATCCAGGGGACAAGGTAAGTAACTCTGCCTGGATTACTGCGATGCAATCCCGAGTCTGGCTCAGGGTTACCGCTTTTGGTGCTCAAATTTCACCCTGAGCCCGACTACCGGAATACCGCCAGGGAGGTTAAGGGGTTAAGTGTGTCCTAGGGAGTGATTCTAACTGTGGGGGGGATGGTCTCACTGCAACATGACAGAGATCACTGCTCCCGATGACAGGGAGCAGTACATCCCTGTCATGTCACTAGGCAGAGCAGGGAAATGCCTTGTTTACATAGGCATCTCCCCGTTCTGCCTCTCTGTGCCATGATCGCGGGACACCGGCAGACATCGAGTCCGCGGGACCCGTGGGCACGGTCACGCAGTATGGGGCAGGCGTGTGCCCACTAGCCCGCAAATTAAAGGGGATGTACAGGTACGCCCATTTGCCCACTGCTGCCATTCTGTCGACGTATATCGGGGTGCAGCAGTCGGTAAGTGGTTAAGAAGGGTCTATCTATGTGGTTTTTACTTGTAACTCACATATGTGGGAGTAATAACCTCTGAGCCGTTCTATCAGGATAATAGGTTTCTTCTCACAGAAGACTGCATGCATCCTTGGACAGTCTTCCCCGTCCCTCTCTCCAGTCTTTTCTCTGTACATCACTGTGATTTTCACTGCTACTTATCAAGGTTTATCACCATGATAATTCATCCCCTTCACTAGGCTAAAAATCACGGTGATGTGCATAGAAAGGGCAACCCTGATAATGCAAGGATTCTCACAGTTTATTGAATAGACACCTATACTTTATTCACTGTCAGCACCCCCCACCCATAACTGCCATTCTCTCTTGTAGAATCTTAGAGTTCTTCTCTCCACAGGCTCCTATCATTATTTGAATCAATGTGGCCTGTGTGCGGTTCCATCCATACAGCCATGTCGTTCGTTTACAGGAGACATGAATAAAGTGTTACTAAACCCAGGAGCCTACATTCACTATATCTGGTCTCCAGCAGTACACAGAACATGGAAATTTATCAGTTTTAGTAAATATACGGCTAAATACCTTTTCTCATCAGCAGTATATAGCAGTCTTGTGGCTTCAATTAGTGTGTGGCTAAAGCTTGTAGGAGGAGTTTCCATTCTACTCTGACTGAGTGAGTGAGTGAGTGAATAACTTGTATAGCGCTACAAAGGCGAACTAAATCGCCTCAAGGCGCTTGCATCCAGTGACGTCCTGATCCTTTAGAAGAGGTGGGTCTTAAGTTTTTTCCTGAAAGCCCGATGGTTTTCTTCCATGCGGATATCCGTGGGTAGAGCGTTCCATAGCCGTGGTCCTTGGACTGCAAATCTTCGATCTCCCTTTGTTTTGTAACGCGACTTGGGGATGTGAAGGAGGTTTTGGTTTGGACTGTCCTATGAGGCTGCAGGAATCCTGACCCTCTGTCTGGACAGTGCTGATTGGCCCTGTGTTGATCACATGCACCCTCCTAAGAAAAAAAAGAAAAACTCTCTAACAATACACACCAAACTGAGCATGTGCAGAGTGACTCCAAAGGTTCTGTCTTATCAGCAGATAGATTGAGGACAATGGAAGAAGGGGAGGCTCAGCGAAGACAGGATCAAACAGCCTTTTTTACACATTGTGCAGGATTAACTCCTTAGGTTCCACAGTGAGTATAACAAGCATGTTTTACTGCATATACAGACTGATTTTACTGTTGTGGGTTTAGTAACACTTTATGAACTTTCTGGGTTGAGATGCATTGTAGCAGGAAGTGCACAGGCAAGACTATTTGTTGTAAATTCTCTACTACTAGTATTAATACTAGTAATGGCATCAGTGTGCAGCCCGTTAATTTCTATGATAACATCATTCTTTTACTGAAAGATGCTTGGGATAAACATAGATTTATCAGACAAAAATGTAGACTTAGTGAACCATTTGGTCTTTCTCTGCTGTCAGTCTCCAATGTTTGTATGTTTATAACATTATGGTTAGAGGTTAGGTTTGAAGGGATCATTATGTGAAGCATTAGGTGTAGTTGATTAGGTTTTTTTTTCAGGGCGTGGCTAAAGTGCAGATATTCTAAGCTTCCTAGTGTGTGGAATAATTGCCTCCCCTACTACATGCCATGGTTCTTCCCTTCGGCTTGTGTGCCCCATAGCGTGTGCTAAAAGAGTCGCTTTAAAGTTAAGTTTAGGAGTTGGGATTTGGGCTAATATTAATGTTGAGAGTTGTATGTAGGATAGGAGGTATTATTGGTTTGCAGTCAGTGGTGGGGTTCAAGATGGTATCGACTGAAAATCTTGCGATTAATGCCTTCCATAGAAATGAATGGGCTGTGTAATTATTTGCGCATCTATACAATCTCCAAGCGATTGATTTTTCACTCTCTGTGATTAAAATCACCTATGTAGCCATAACCTTAATGATCACTGTGAAGAGGATGACTACATCAACATACATATTCAGTCAGGTGTAAAATGGGAATAACTCTTACCACTGACAAGCGCTACTGGGTCTTCCTCTATAGAGTCAATATAGGGATATAATATATGCATACTGTATATAATTATAGTATATCACATTTTTAAGTGTGGTTATTTCATTTTTTGGATCTTATTATATGTCATATGTGAAATATCCTTACACCAAGTGCCATAATACTCTTATTCCAACTAATAATAATATTATAGATACATCTAGGTCATATGCATATACATATAGGTCAATTGGATGCACACAACGCATGCCAAATATTCAATTTGTTATGCTGGAAATAGAACTGGTGCAATACTTGGGTGATAAAGTATATACGTATTGTCGTCCTTAAAATCACTGAATTTATATTTGCTTCAAACATATGATTATGAGCAGATAAAGCATTTTAATTTTCTTTCATCCTCAGCAGATGGTTGGGTGTTTAGCGTAAATGCAGATTCACCTGACTAAGTGAAAAAAAAAGAAAAAAAAAAAGAAAAGAAAAACACTTTAACAGTGAAAATCCATTTCTTCACTCCATGTATGCATAGAAATAGTAAAGAAGACATGAAAAGGAAACCTACTCTGCAGTGGGTGTTGCACTGTTCTACCACACGGGGGAGCCCTGAACACCTGGGCATAAGTGTTCCGCAGAAACCACAAAGAATTACTGTGTTTTAGGGATTAGATAGCTGAGCAGGGTCTGAAATGAATCGTTTGGCCTCTTTATAGGTGTACACTAGGGCCGTCTATAATATTGATTGGACCCTGGGCAAACATTTTCTTGGGCCCCCCTGCATCAATACTGCTCACTGATTGGTTGCTAGAGGTTACAGTACATCCTTACGACTCACTAATTGTTTGATAGAGGTTACTGTACATTATTACTGCTCACTGATTGGTTGCGAGAGGTTACTGCATATCCTTGCCGCTCAATGATTGGTTGCAAGAGGTTGCAACACCCTCACGCATCTGCTGAGATGTGGGTATTCACATGCACCGAAATTCATGGTGCTGGGGCACCATGTTATTTTGAAAAAGGGTTCCACCTCCAATTTTCTTACCTTTGCAGAACAGGCTGATGTTAGGCTTAATGACCACAGTTGTAGGCAGGACTTTCAAACATGCCCCTTTACCTCCCAAGTGGGCAGCATTCAACAGAGGTGATGGTGAATATGACCTCAGGGGGGCATGTTATACACACAAATGCTGCCTCTATACATATCAATGCAGCCGTTGCTCGGCTATTTACATATTAATGCCGCTGCTATTTACATATTAATGCAGGTTATTTACATGTAAACCTAGGGTCTGCAGGTGAGTCATATAGGGCAGAGCTGGGCAGCATTAGTAACAGAGCTCCACACTGAGATATCGCGACACAGCACGGGACAAAAACTTAATGGGACAAGGGAATTTAAACTGGAATAGTTGGCAAGTATAAGACAGCTGCTTTGGGCCCCACAACAATGATAGGGCCTTGGGCAGCTGTCCCTTTTGCCCTGATTTAAAAACGGCCCTGATGTACACTAATAATAAGCCTAATCGCTAAAAAATGTCACTAAGCTTGACCAGGTTATTATCATTTTTCAACCATTTTCAATATTTCAATAAAACGTTTCCTGGTAATCCTGACATGAAGAGATTCCTGGTATATGTTGACAACTCTCTGTCCCTATGTTCCAATTGTCCTTCAGTGCTGTCAAACTATCAGATGAGCTTCTAATGGACACTACAAGTGGCCCCCGATAAATTCCATGCAGTCATTAATGAAGTGCATATAGACAGAAAATGGCCGCAAAGAGGTTGCAGAAGATCGGCAGCATTGAGGTTCAAGCAGAAAAAAAAGGTTAAATAAAGGTATTTTATTAAAACATATCATGAAAATGGTTTGTGATGCACTTTGCTGCAGCAAATTAAATGTCAAAGGGCAGCACACAAATGTCTTTCATGACAGGTGTGCTTGAAAATAATTAGGTGAGATGAAAAACATTACCACTGGAGATGAGTAAATCCACCCAAGTTCGATTCGAGATGTGTTCATTGAATGCTGCATAACATTTGCTAAACCTGAACTTAGCAGTGAATCCCTTTAACGTCTATAGGGAAGAAATCCTAATGATGAAGTCTGGTTATTTCCAAGACTAAAGCCCCATACACACGGTCGGACTTCCATCGGACTTTTCCGTGGATTTTTGTCCGAACGGAGCTGGCCGGGCACACCCATAGCATACACACCACAGGACTTTTCTGCAAACTTTCCCAAAACTTTTTGCAACATCACGTGGTTTTTCTGCTCTTTTCTGCTCTTTACTGCCACCCTTTGGTCAACTTCTGATATTGTTGGTTGATTTTAACATTAGTTGTTTTGTCCATCGGACAAAAGTCCTATGGTTTTCTGTACACACGGTAGGACTTTGCTCCATCGGACTTTTGTTGGGCAAAAGTTTGTCCGTTTGCAGACCCAACTTTTGTCCGATGAAAACAAAACCATACGAAAAAGTTTGTCAGATGGAGCGTACACACGGTCGGATTGTTGGTCCAACTTGCTTAAAACGAAGTTTGTTGGACAAAAGTCCGACCGTGTATACGGGGCTTAATAGGAATGCTATTGTCAAAAATGACACAAAGAGCTGGGCGCTGCCTTGGAAATTTGACAAAGCTATCATTTTTTTAAAACAATATTGTACAGCCGGAAGAAGGTCCCTTTAAGAGACTTTGAGGGCACATAGAAAATCCTTTCAATTAAATGCTTTGGAGATACTTTTAAGCTGGCATCATGTATTTTGAAGGTGTAATTGATTTTGTAACTTTTATCGTTAGCTTACCCTAAATACAGCTACAGCACTTCAATCTAAGTCATTACAACTTGAAAAAAGGCTTTATTAATGTGGAACCCTACCTATAACAAGCTGATAAAAAATTATGTTCTTTAGCAAGGAACATACATTCCACATTAATAATTATGTTACCAAAATTAGCGTGTGCTGTAAATTGCCTCCAGCATTAGTCCTGTTTCTTCTTGCTGAAGGCTGCCACTTTGTTGAAGCCCAGAGCCCCTGAACAGCAGTAAACCATAAAGCAGAACTAAACCCATTAATTTAACTGTTTAAAAAAGCAGTTACCGTATATACTCAAGTATAAGCTGAGTTTTTCAGCACAATTTTTTGTGCTGAAAATGCCCCCCTCGGCTTATACTCAAGTCACCTTTTTGCGCCTGATCTCCCGGACTTTGGGGACCTGGTACCGTAGCCTCACTCTTCCTTGGCACACACTCTAACTTGGCACACATGTAGCCTCACTCTTCCTTGGCACACACTCTAACTTGGCACACATGTAGCCTCACTCTTTCTCTACTAGTGTGCAAAGTTTGTTGTCCGGGGGACCTACGGCCGGGGAGCACCGATTTTTCAAATCCTGGCACCCCTTCCATAGACTCCCATGTTAAACGGTAATTTCTCCGGTGACTTTTGGGACCAGGTACTGGCCAGTCGTAGGTCCCCTGGACCCGAAACTTGGCACACATGTAGCCCCATTTTTCTCCATAGTCTCCCATGTTAAACGTCAGTCTAGTCATGGGCACAGTGAGGCATGAACACAGTGAGGCATGGGCACAGTGAGGCATGGGCAAAGTGAGGCATGGACCCAGTGAGGCATGCACATGAACACAGTGAGGCAAAGTGAGGCATGCAGATGGACCCCCTAGGCTTATACTCGAGTCAATACGTTTTCCCAGTTTTTGGTGGTAAAATTAGGTGCCTCGGCTTATATTCCGGTCACCTTATACTCGAGTATATACGGTACATTCCTGGAACGCTGGGATTGCTAACTGTCACATTTGCTTGTGTCCTTAACCAAACTGTCAAACCGTCAAATGGCTGGTGTGATAACTGATCACATGTGCAGCACCATGGCAGTTGCAGATCAAACAGAAGCAGCTTCCTTAAGTGTAAAGGATAGGAGGGTTTAAGGGCCAGTTCATACCACATGCAGTCCAGTATATTTTTTTCTGCATCAAAAACTCATGCAAAGCAGGTTATATACAGGCATACCCCACTACCCCCCCCCCCCTTTAAAGTACACAATGGGGTTTATTTACTAAAGCTGGAGAGTGCAAAATCAATCTAATTTCTGCATAGAAACCAATCAGCTTCTAACCCCAGCTTATTCAATTAAGCTTTGGCAATAAAACCTGGAAGCTGATTGGTTTCTATGCAGAAGTGAGCCTGATTTTGCACTTTCCAGCTTTAGTAAATAAACCCCATTGTGTACTTTAACTACTTCCCACCCGGCCACTGTACATATACGGCCGGGTGGGTGCTCTCTCCTTCTGAGTGGACGTTCCTGAACGTCCTTCTGAAGGAGGGGGATCGCGCGCGTGCGCCGCCGCAGGCGCGTGCGCGCGCCTGCCGTGTTACCAAGGACCCGGTGCGCGTGCCCGGCGGCCGCGATTGCCGCCGGGCACCCGCGATTGCCCGGGAACCAAGCAGGAAAGTGGATCTGTGTGTGTAAACACACAGATCCACGTCCTGTGAGGGAGAGGAGGCTGATGGTGTGTCCCTTGTACATAGGGACAACCATCGGTCACCTCCCCAGTCAGTCCCCTCCTCCCACAGTTAGAACACATTGAGGGAACATATTTAACCCCTTCCCGCCCCCTAGTGGTTAACCCCTTCCCTGCCAGTCACATTTATACAGTAATCAATGCATTTTTATAGCAGGGATCGCTGTATAAATGTAAATGGTACCAAAAATTTGTCAAAAGTGTCCGATGTGTCCGCCACAATATCGCAGTCACAATAAAAATCGCAGATCGCCGCCATTACTAATAAAAAAATAAAAAAAAATAAAAAATGCTATAAAACTATCCCCTATTTTGTAGACGCTATAACTTTTGCGCAAACCAATCAATACGCGCTTATTGCGATTTTTTTTTATACCAAAAATATGTAGAAGAATACGTATCGGCCTAAACTGAGGAAAATTTTAATTGAAAAAAAAATGGGTATTTATTATAGCAAAAAGTAAAAAATATTGTGTTTTTTTTCCAAACTGGACGCTCTTCTTTTGTTTATAGCGCAAAAAAAAAAACCGCAGAGGTGATTAAATACCACCAAAAGAAAGCTCTATTTGTGGGAAAAAAAGGACGCAAATTTTGTTTGGTAGCCACGTCGCACGACCGCGCAATTGTCATTCAAAGTGTAAATGGCTTGGGCAGGAAGGGGGTTTTAGTGCCCAGTAGGGAGGTGGTTAAAGGGGGGGTATGCCTGTAGTTTCCAATGGCATAGCTCACACCGGCCATACCTGCCCCGACCAAGGGTAAGGATGGAAAGGCTGTAACTAAAATGTTTACAATGGACTACTGGGTATCAAGGATGTACCACTAGCTGGAGTTGGCCAGATTTGCACTTGAGGTAATAGGCTGCTCTGCTGCACATGCCATGTCAGAGATGGCCTTCAACCCTTGGAGAGGAATTTGTGACTGAGAACCAGACTTGGATCACAGAAGACTACTAAAAATCCGCTACAGATGTTACAGATAAAATAAGAATTTGGTCTAGCGAGTTTCTGAGCAAATGTACATTTATCATGTACATGTCTAAATCTGTACCATCCTAATTGATTGGCTTGTTGGATTTTTCACGGGGTTTGTTGGTTTACCCTTCCTGCTTGACTGGCTAATCTTGGAGTTTGCATTCATTTCTAGCTGAGCCAATATATGTATCTAAAGTGAAAATTATTTTCCTTAGCTTTCATATTTTTCTTTACTCCCTACACATTTATTATTGCACATAGCTGAGCCTGAAAGTGCATGTTGCCTATGTTATCTCGGTGAATGTAAATTAGAGAGGCAGGTAACAGTTTAATGTGGGTATATCATATGCTTTACTAGTGGGTATGTGTTTATGGGGTTGATTTACTAAAACTGGAGAGTGCAAAATCTGGTGCAGCTCTGTATAAAGACCAATCAGCTTCTAACTTCAGCTTGTTCAATTAAGCTTTGACAAAAAAACCTGGAAGCTGATTAGTTTCTACGCAGAGAATTGTATTTATTATCTATATCTACAAAGTAAAACAAACAAACAAACACACACACATATATATATATATATATATATATATATATATATATATATATATATAAAAATTAGATTTTTCTTTTTTTTGCATGCATGGAAAAGGCAATTCTAACAAATACATATATCTGCACGGTAAAACAAACATATATTTTATATAAAATATTTTTTGTTTGTTTGTTTTACCGTGCAGATAAAGATTAATGTTAACAAATATTTTACATATATGTGCAAATCAAATTATATATATATATATATATATATATATATATATATATATATATATATATACAGAGAGAGAGAGAGAGAGAGAGAGAGAGAAATAGATAGATCTCACCCAACTAATAGACATAGTGGAGTTAATTTACTAAAGTGCAAGTGTAAATGAGCAGAAGCTCTGATGACTTCCATCATTCAATCATGTATAAGCAAAAATGCTGTTTTTTTTCCTTGCATGTGATTGGGTATTCTTCGTAAAGTGAAGCCTTACCTGATTTACTATGCTGTGGAGCAACTGCTCTTTTCAAAGTGCAAAGTCTATTTGCCTTTAGTAAATCAACCCCAATTTGTTTGTTGTACATGAATACCAGCTATTAACCTCCCTGGTGGTATTCCTGAGCGTGGCTCGGGGTTAAATTTCAGTACCATTAGCGGTAACCCCCGAGCCACTCGGGATTGCATTGCAGGATCCTGGTGCAGTATACCTACCTTGTCCCCAGGATCCTGTGATGTCCCCCCGCTGTGTCTGCGGGCTGTGTCCTCCGCCCGATGCTCTGTGTGCCAGGCTCCGTTGCCTGCGAGCGTCACGACGCAGGGGGCGGAGCCTGGCGGCAAATTCAAAAATGACAAAATTCATAATACATACATTACACTGTAATCTTACAGATTATATTACTGTATGAAATTATTTCATATCCCTTTTGTCCCTAGTGGTTTGTCCAGTGCCCTGCATGCAGTTTTATATTATAAATACTGTTCTTTCTGCCTGGAAACTTGAGAATGTCCATGGCAACCAAAAAGTGTCCCTTTATGTCAAAAGTGGTTTGATATCAGCTAGAAAACAGTGATAGTAAATAAGAACACTTGCAGAATTGAGCGATAGTGAATAGTGGGGAAAGTCATTTTATTATAATTATTATATTATTAATTTTTATTATTAATAATAGTTATTTATTATATTATAATTTATGATTTTGTGTTTCAAACTTTATCATACCTGGAATGTCTACTAGACTCTTGTTTGGACAGATTTAAGTGTTATTACTAAGAATTACCGGCCTACAATATAAAACGCCAAATTTCTATGCAAAACAATTGTACCGCTTTGAGACGCAAAAATCTGACATAATCATACCGCCAGGGTGGTTAAAGGCAATCTCTATCTACTCAGCCTATAAACATGAATCATTGGCACAATTTTGCAAAATTATGGTTATGTTTCACTTCTCCTTAACCACTTAAGCCCCGGACCAATACGCAGCATAAAGACCAGGCCCCTTTTTGCGATTCGGCACTGCGTCGCTTTAACTGACAATTGCGCGGTCATGCGACGTGGCTCCTAAACAAAATTGACGTCCTTTTTTCCCACAAATAGTGCTTTCTTTTGTTGGTATTTGATCACCTCTGCGGTTTTTATTTTTTGTGTTATAAACAAAAAAAGAGCGACAATTTTGAAAAAAATGCAATATTTTTTACTTTTTGCTATAATAAATATCCCCCAAAAATATCTAAAAAAAAAATTTTTTCCACAGTTTAGGCCGATACGTATTCTTCTACATATTTTTGGTAAAAAAAATCACAATCAGCGTTTATTGATTGATTGGTTTGCGCAAAAGTTATAGTGTTTACAATATAGGGGGTAGTTTTATGGGATTTTTATAAATTTTATTTTTTTACTAGTAATGGCGGCGATCAGCGATTTTTTTTATGACTGCGACATTATGGCGGACACATCGGACACCTTTGACACATTTTTGGGACCATTGTCATTTTTACAGCGATCAGTGCAATAAAAATGCACTGGTTACTGTAAAAATGACACTGGCAGTGAAGGGGTTAACCACTAGGGACAATGAAGGGGTTAAGTGTGCCTAAGGGAGTGATTCTCACTGTTAGGGGGCGTGGCTACGAGTGACATGTCACAGATCTCCGCTCTGATTACACAGAGCAGAAATCGGTGACAGTGTCAGTAGGCGAGCGGGGAGATATTGTGTTTACACTAACATCTCCCCGCTCCATCCCTCTGTGAGACAATCGCGGGGATTCCCGCAGCGATGCAGGGTCACGAGCGCGCCGGCGTGCGAGCGACCACATGGCAGGCAGTTAAAGGGCCACGTACAGGTACGTGATTGTGCCTGTACGGGCCATTCTGTCTACGTATATATGCCGTGAGCGGTCGTTAAGAGGTTAATTCCAATGCATTTCACCCAACCAAAGATCTCAGATTTACCTATCCAACCAGCAGCCATAATTATTTATGCTCAAGACATTTTCAGTGAAGTGTTGTGGAGGCCACTGGATATGAAATTTTGGCAAAAACCAAATCAATTGTATTTTTGAATTTACTGTTCATCCCTACTTATTAAGAATCATTTGTCAAGCAGTGAATATTTTGGTTACAAAGAGTCAGAATATCGGCACTGAAGCATTGTACCAAATGATTCAGAAAATCTGGAAATTCACTATGGGTGCAGTCATTTTCATTAAATATCTCCAGTATCATGACAAGGATCATCATTTACAACTCATATTCTGATGCCGCGTACACACGATCGATTTTTTCGACGGTGAAAACACCGTCGAGAAAATCGACTTGAAAAACGAGGAACAGCTTGTTCCCCTACACACGGCCGTTTTAAATTACATTTTTTTTCTTGGTCGAAGACAACAACTGTGTGTAGGCTCCCCGGCAGTGTTTCCCTATGGGAAAACTGCAGCGGAAAAAAATGACAGGAATCACGACGAGAAAAATTAGAGCATGTTCTAATTTTTCTCGTTGTGATTAATGCCGTTTTTCCAGTCGGGAAAATGACAAAAAGCCCACACACGGTCGTTTTTCTCATCCAAAAGAAAAAATGTAATTTTTCCCGACGGGAAAAATGATCGTGTGTACGCGGCATAAGAGTTTGATTTAATAAAGGACAGAGCAAAGTGAACAGCCTCTACGCAATAGGGTTGATTTACTATTGGTTGAGCTAGATGGACTTGTGTCTTTTTGTAAGCCAGACTAACTATGTAACTATGTACTATAACTGCAAAGTGCAAAATCTGGTGAACCTGTGCATGGTAGCCAATCGGCTACTAACTTCAGCTTCTTCAATTAAGCTTTGACAATTACATTTGGAAGCTGATTGGTTTCCTTGTCAAAAGATTTTTATTGAATATACATCAATCAGCAAAACAGACATATTAAATGAATAGCTTATGAACCGCTAAAGTCATATTTTGCTATTGCATAGGAAAATTAAGGATAAGCAAAAAATAAAAATAATAAAAAATAAAATAAAATTTCATTGTATGTATAAAGGTATTAGAGTGAAGACTCTAAAGTCTGTAAATTATTGCTGAATTAGTCAGCCAATCTAAAACTAAAGATTGTAGATATGCAATGAAAACATTTTATTACATTATAAAAAGAACAATGAATCTGAATAAAATCATGTTCACAAATAATAAAAAAAAAAAGGGAAAGAGAGGGGACGGAAAAGAAAAGAGAAAAAATGGACAGGAATATAGAGGAGGAGAGAGGAGAGGGGGAAAAAGGAGTTCACCATATTGTTCTGAGAGCCATATGGAAATGAGTAAAGATTAAGACTAGTCAATTTTAACTACTACCATGGCAATAGGACTTTTCCATCTATAGATGATGCAGTGAAAAATTTGACCCATGGGTTCCATAATTTCTCAAATTTTGGTATAAGATTATTTTCTATGGCAGCCATTTTAGAGTGAATCATGAAATTATTCATTCTATTTTTGGTCTCAGCCACTCCTAGTAAAGGGGATTTCCAGGCTTTCGCTATTGTCTGTCTAGCGGCAGTCAGCAGTTGGATCAAAAGCTTAAACTGTAGGTGTGTTAGATATATCGGTTTTAAATTGAGCAAAGCCATGGTAGGATCTGGGTGAATTTTACATTTGAACATTTTAGAAGCTATGCCAAAAATTTTCTTTCAGAAGATCTGGGCTACCGGGCAAGCCCACCAGACATGCAATTGTGTGCCCAGGTCTGGACAGCCACGAAAACAAAGAGCTGAGTAGGTTGGAACATATTTTGCAATTCTAGAAGGTACTAGGTACCAACGAGTCAGAACTTTGTAATTTGTTTCTAACGCTAAAATGTTATCAGAAGATGTTTTCGTGGCCAGCCAGATATTTGACCATTCCATATCCTCAAGGGTTCGTTCTAAATCCTCCTCCCATTTCAGAGCGTAGGATGGTATATCCAAACTAGGATTAGCCAGTAAATGGGAGTAGATAGAAGAAATTTGTTTCTTGGCATGTGGATCTTTTATACATGTGGATTCAAATCTAGTAAATTGGTGTAGAGGAGTGTCTGTATTTGTGAAAAGTGTGAATTTTTTTTTGATCCGAAGATATCGGAATTTTTCTGATTGAGGTATTCCGAATTTTTCGCATAATTCTGGAAACGGGAGAATGTTGGAAGGTGTGACGAATTTATACAGTCTTGAGACTTCCATGGAGTCCCATATTTTAAACGATTTAGGGTAAGCTCATGCTGGATAAAAGGCCGGGTTTTTGAGAAAAGAGAGGAGAGGGTTGTGGGAAGACTGTAGCTGAGGAAGCTGATTGGTTTCTATGCAGAGCTGAACTAGATTCTGTGTGCACCAGTCTTAGTAAATCTTCCCTAGTGTTTCTTTCTGCTTTAGACTTGGGGATTAAAGTCCTATATTTCACAAGCTTATGATAGTGATAAGCAATAGCAGCATGGATTTGTAAGGGTGTATTTACTAAAAGAATATTGACTTTGAAATGTGAAAGTTTCGCTTAGTAAATAAGATGATAATGTGTTCACTGAAATCTTGTGCAAGAAAATATTCTTTTGTTTCACTCTTATGCCGCGTACACACGGCCGTTTTTCCCGTCGAAAAAAACGACATTTTTCCCATTCGACGAGAAAAACGATAGTCTGTGGGCTTTCTGTCGTTTTTTTCGACGAGAAAAACGGCATTAAAAACGACGAGAAAAATTAGAACATGTTCTAATTTTTCTCGTAGTTTTTTTCGACATGTTTTAGGGAAACACTGCCGCGGAGCCCACAGACAGTCGTTTTTCTCGACCCAAAAAAAAATGACATTTAAAACGGCCGTGTGTGAGGGGAACAAGCTGTTCCTCGTTTTTAACATCGATTTTCTCGACGGTGTTTTCTCCGTCGAAAAAATCGATCGTGTGTACGTGGCATTACACATTGTAATTGGCTATTCAGGTTTTTTAGCTTTACTTTATTTGAAGAGAAAACATATCTCTTTAGTAAATTAACCACAAAGACTGTCTGTAGACAGGTCGATACAACCAAGATATGTTAAGCACTTCCCGCCCGCCGCCCGCCAATGTACGTCAGCAGAATGGCACGGGCAGGCAAATGGGCGTGGCTCGGGAGTGTGGTCGCGGGTCCCGGGAACTCGATGTTCGCCGGTGGCCCGCAATTGCAGTCAGGAGAAGCAGAACGGGGCGATGCCTTTTTAAACAAGGCATTTCCCTGTTCTGTCTAGTGACCGGACAGTGATCTACTGCTCCCTGTCATCGGGAGCAGTGATCACTATCGTGTCACTGGTAGCCCATCCCACCCACAGTTAGAATCACTCCCTAGGACACACTTAACCCCTTCCTCGCCCCCTAGTGGTTAACCCCTTCCCTGCCAGTGTCATTTACACAGTAATCAGTGCATTTTTATAGCACTGATCGCTGTATAAATGGCAATGGTGCCAAAAATTTGTCAAAAGTGTCCAATGTGTCCGTCATAATGTCGCAGTCATGATAAAAATCGCAGATCGCTGCCATTACTAGTAAAAAAAAAAAAATGAATAATAAAAATGCCATAAAACTATCCCCTATTTTGTAGACGCATTAACTTTTGCGCAAACCAATCAATATACGCTTATTGCGATTTGTTTTACCAAAAATATGTAGAAGAATACATATCAGCCTAAACTGAGGAAAAAATTTGTTTTTTTTTTAATATATTTTTTGGGGATATTTATTATAGCAAAAAGTAAAAAATATAAAAAAAAAATTAAAATTGGCG
Organism: Rana muscosa; assembly: GCA_029206835.1. Lineage (NCBI taxonomy): Eukaryota > Metazoa > Chordata > Amphibia > Anura > Ranidae > Rana > Rana muscosa. Next base: position 118,026,444 of record CM055126.1, on the reverse strand, counting down.
CTCTTTTTTTGTTTATAACGCAAAAAATAAAAATCGCACAGGTGATCAAATACCACCAAAAGAAAGCTCTATTTGTGGGAAAAAAAGCACGTCAATTTTGTTTGGGTGCCACATCGCATGACCGTACAATTGTCAGTTAAAGCAACGCAGTGCCGAATCACAAAAATGGCCTGGTCATTGAGCAGCCAAATCTTCCGGGGCTGAAGTGGTTAAAATCTATTTAATAGTTTTATGCACGCAAAATGACCAGTAAACTGGTAGAAATCACTCTAACGTCAACTTTACAGAAAACCATTCTCTTTAATTGATCTATAATGATAGATGTCATCAATGTGAATGACTGCAGAGAGCTGGCCATACACCAGTACAATTTCATTTGAACGTTCGTATGAAAATTCTGAAAAAATCTGTTTGTCGGAGCATTCAACCATTTGGACTTAATAAATTTTGTA